>VWPU01006318.1:31906-41906 GCA_013398955.1 Callaeas wilsoni
ATAGGGCGCGGATCTGAGGGAGGTTCTGCGGGATTTCACCGGTCCGTGGGTCAGGACTGGGAGCTGATCTGAGGGAGGTTCTGCGGGATTTCACCGGTCCGTGGGTCAGGACTGGGAGCTGAGCTGAGGGAGGTTCTGCGGGATTTCACCGGTCCGTGGGCGCTCTTTGGTCACGTCACACCCTCACCTCAACCAGGGGTGCACACGTGGTGCTTAGGGATGGGGTTGGGTGGTGGCAGTGCTTGGGCTTGATGCTCTTAAAGGTCTTCTCCAGCATTAAGGGTTCTGTGCTAGAGGTCGTGGAGGAGGAATGTGAAACCCAGATCTTGGTGGTACAGCCTAATTTTTGTAGTGGTCTGCGAGAAACAGCCTCGAGTTGTACCAGGGGAGGAAAAGCAACACTGTTCCTTTAGGATTAAGGGAAGCAAAATATCAAAAGTGCTTTTTTGTTGTTGTTGTTGTTGTCGCAGTGATGCTGCCAGGTTTTAGGGACTGTGGTGCTGTGATGTTTGTGACTTGGTGACAGCTCCTTGTGCTCAGCCAGGCAGAGGAGCTGTCACGTGCAGAACCCGCTCAGCAACCCGAATCCTTCCTATTGAGGAATATTTATGGAGTTTCAGCCATTCCATGCGGAGTGATGCTCTTCAGAAACTCCTTCTTGGGAAAAAGCTGGCCTGTATTTTTATTATTTCTTTCCCTGGAGCTGTTTTGGGTGATTTGCCCAAGCAGTTGCCCCTTCCCTCCGCTTCCTCTCCCAACCTCCATCACCCACCAGGATGGGGACAATGTCCAGCCACCCCACGAGCCTCGTGCTGGTGGGATTGGGAGTGGAGGGAGCAGCGCCTGAGGGTTGGGTCATGAATTAATAATTGCTGTGTGGTGGGGGAGGCCCCTCACAAGAGCTGGAGCCGGGGAAGTTGCCTCGCAGAGCGCTATCAATCACTCAGTGACCAGAACTTCCAGTAATTAGTGTATTTTATGGGCCTTTGCTTCAGTGACTCGGAAGCACATATGCTCCACTCCCAGCTAAACTTAGCCAGAGTAATATTCCAGGATGATTTATCCGCCTGCTGCACTGGGATGTAACCCTATATTAGGTGAAGATTGTGAACTAAGCTGCAATAAAGTGGAAGTTTAGGTACAGTTTGCACGGGTTGAGACCTCGATGGATCATTGTTGCTCAGCAATTGCTCTTAGGCCGCTGTGGGCAGGGAAATAAATAATCCAGTCCTCCACCCGGGCAGAGGGATGGGGGGACAATTAAGGGATGACATCAGCTGTGGGTGTTTGGAATGTATATTTTATAGATAGGGTTACGAGGTTGTTTAATGTATATAACAGAGTATGTGATATATATATTTATATTTGTGTGTACGAGTGAGGGTGGTGAGGCCCTGGCACAGAGGCTGTGGCTGCCCCTGGATCCCTGGAAGTGTCCAAGGCCAGGCTGGATGGGGCTTGGAGCAGCCTGGGACAGTGGAAGGTGTCCCTGCCATGGCAGGATGGATTAGAGGACCTTTCAAAGGTCCTGTCCCACCCAAACCATTCCAACCAGTCCCATCCTGTCATTCTGTGTATTGTTTCCTATCGCTGTTATTCTGTGTAATACAGTTGTTTCTGCTTTTAAAGAGTCAAACATTTCGGAAGTTTCCCTGCCTTTTCCCGTGGTTTAATTGCCTGTCCTGGCAGATGAACCCTCACTCCAGCAGAGATGGAGAGCAGCCGGAGCTGAGCTGCGTTTCCACCAGCACAGCCAAATTTAACCTATTTCTCCCCTTTTGTACTGGATTTAAACCCAGCAAACAAACAAGCAGGAAGCCTCTCTGCTCAGGCAAGGAATCAAATTAACCCTCGTGGAGCATTTGTGGCGATTTTGCACGTGACAATTTCCCTGGAAAGCCCCTGGCCCACCTTTGTCCCTTCGGAGAAGGCGCTGCCGTTCCCGGCGTCACCTTTGAAGATGCAGCAGTAAAAGCCTGGTAATATCCAGGATTTGTGGCCAGGCAGAAATGTGCAATTTAACCCTGATTGTCTGCAGCCTTTAGCTGGCAGCGCGTCCGCTATAGTTCATATTTAAAAGAAGTCAAAGTGAAACTAATTATCTTTAATTAAGGCGAATTAGGCTTTGATTTTTAATATATTTTTTACGCGGAGACGGAGCTGGAACTCATCTGCTCAAGCCAAGGAATGTCCCAAAGGTTATTAGGGCATTTTTCTGGTGTTGGTAATAACCTTCCTTCCCCCTCCCAGCCCTGGCCACCAACAAATCTGTCACTTCATCCGTCTCCGTTGCCGCTCCTGCCCCTCCGCAGGGGTCGCAGATTCCACAAGTTATCAGCTAATGGCCTTATACATTAAAAATTGAAGCTTTCCTCACTCCCAGGCCTTGCAAGGCTTTGTTCTTAAGCCCCAGACACTTTGGAGTGCAGCTGCAAACTATAGGCAGAAGATTAAATTAATTTGTAACTCTTCCTTTTTTTTTTTTTTCCTTTCTTTTTTTTTTTTTTTCCCGGGCCTGCATTACTAAATCCTGCACATTTAATTGAAACCCTACTTCAAGATGCTTTGTGTTTCTGTTCCTCTTTGTTGTCAGTTTAACCTCAGAAGCACTTTAAGGCTGCTAAATTGCTGTTATATCCTTTTGGATTTTTTTCTTTTTTTTTAAAAAAAAAAACTCCACAATAAGAGGACAGTGAAATTGATATTAGGAGGAGAAGAAAAATCTTGGAGTAGTTTTTGAGGTATTTAATATTTATTAAGGTCCATACCCTGCAGAGTTTCAGGTGATTTTAAGCCCATCTATCTAGGAATGTATAAATTGGTCTCGGAATGAAATTTCACCTGGGGAATTTTATGTTATCCAGTAGTTAAGTCTGATTTTGAAAGTTTCCCGTGTCTGAGCGCGGCGGAGTGGCGGCTGCTTTTCCATAAAACGAGGGTTTAACTGCAGTGCACAATCTAAATGCAAAATCCTTGGATGGAAATTTAATTGTGTAAAATGTGCACGAGGTAATTAAGAACAAATTTTAGAACATTTCAGACTATAAAGTCCTCCTTCAGCTCCATCACTGGCGATATTGCAAGTGCTTATTTTCAATTTGCAGTTATGCTGAGAAACATGGAATGTGTCTAAATTAAGAATAAAAGCATCCCCTGCTCTCCAGTGTAACTGTAAATTAAAAAACAACTTGCACAACATCGACAATAATCTAAGTGGGAAACTTTATTGCCTGAGTGTCCTAAAAATATGTTTTGAATTTCTTCTCTCAGCCACTTTCCAAACAGGATCCAGACAGAGCTGCTGCTGTAATTTTATTCACAATATGCAGCAGGCAAGGAAGAAGTGAGCTGGAGAAAGTGATTTGTAAGAGGGAAGGGGACTTCTGGATTTCCCTTTGCAGTTCTAAAATGGTAAATGACATTATTTCAACAAGTCATTTGGATTTTGGGTTTATCTGCACGTTAAGTGTGTTTGAGATCAGGTTTTAGTTGTTTTCCAGCCCTGCTCACAGTGCTCAGTCCAGAGGTTCTTCCTCAATCAACACATAATTTGAAATTTAGATTTTTTAAAAAAATTTAAATTCGTATCAGAATTCGATCGTTTGCTAAAAATCATTGTACACACACACACTGTACCTCTGTTATTTCATAATTTGGGATTATTTCTCGGTTTATCGAGTGCTGGTTGGAAATCTGGTGGTGCATCCCATCCATCCATCCCCTCTCCAACCTTGGGGAAGGCTCTTTCTTGGGACACAACCTCACTGAGCTCTTTCAGTTGCTCTCCTGGGCTGCTTCTGTGTTTGGAAAAGTAATTGTTTTAGAAAACACACACCCACACCCCGAAACAACTCCTCCATGTAGCTGCTCCAAGGAGAAGTGGGGTGGGAAAGGGTTTTCCTGGCGTAATTCTTAGTGATTGGTCTCCTTCTCATTTCTGTTTCTACACCATTCTGCCACTGCAGCTCACTGGGCTTTTGAAAATGAAGTTTTTTACGGTTCTTGGGTGGGAAAAGACCTCAGGATCATCAAGTGGAACCATTAGGAAGGGATCCATAGGGAAATGAGAACCAGCTCCCCGAAGTTCAGGCATTGCCGCCTCAAAATCCAGACGTAAAACACTGAGCAGCTCCCAAACCCAGCTAATGTGAATGCAAATATTCTGGTTTTGTTAAAATACCTTAAAAGGATTGCAAGTTCTGGAGTTTCATCCTGTAAACACAGAGCAGTTTTGGGCAATGTGTTAATTTGGTGATTTTTGATTTTTCCATCCTGCACTGGGCTTGTTCCTCATATTCCTGTGACTTCCTTGAGACAAGTGACAGTTTGAAAATCCCTTTAGTGAATCTCTCATCTGTTTGTTGTTCGGGCTTTTTTTTTTTAAATCTTATTTTAACTGTGACACTTTTTATAAATCTAAATCTACACCCAGAGGTCGCTGGTTGGCTGAACTTAAACCGTTTTACTTAGTAAATTTAATTAAGAAAATACAGTGCAACTCATAAGCAAATGAGTTTTTCCTAGTTTTAAACCAAACCACCCTCTCGAGTGCTGATTGCCTCGCTCGACCCCTGGTGATACAGAAACAGGCAAAATTAAAAAGGACATTAAAGCTTCATTAAATCTGAAACACATTTAGTACAGTGACATATCTGCAGGCTATTTCGGGGAAGATTACAGACTCTTTGCTAAGTTTCTTAATTTATAATACCTTGACAATCTTGCAGGGAGGAAACAAGTGTGAGCAGAGGAATCCGGTGGTGGTTCAGGGCATGCAGAAGTGGCACAGGAGCTGTCCCTGCCTGTGTTTGCAGCTCTCAGCTTCAGTGAGAAATGTTTCTTTTTAGCAACCCCCAAAGAACTTGCTGCTGATGCATTTGGGGTCCTTCAGCGCTCGTTTATACACCCTGAACTTCTGCCTGGCTCTTTCCCCAGTTGTTCTGCTGCCTTGGAGCCCCTGCTGAGGCCTGGAGAGGTCAGGGAGAGGGACCATCAGTGGGAATGGAAATGCTTTGTGTGGACTCATCATCGAGGCAGCGATTGTTTTTTCTTAAATAGCACCTGCAGAACGATGCTCTGAGTGCAGAACCATCATCATCATCTGCTTGTTCTGGCTGGAGCTTTTCACTGCTCCTCGGCCAGGCATTGGAAAAGTGGGAACTTCCTCTGCTCCTGTTCGTGGGGAGCTGTTGGGCGTTTACAGGTTTATTTCTAGGCCGGCACAGCAGCACAGGATCCCCTCAGGATCTCAGATGTGGGCTTGGAGCATGAGGGTGGTGCTCCCAAAAGAGGAGGAGGTGGCAAAGGATGTGTTTTAGTAGCCCCTGGTCCATGACAGAAGATGAAGAGTCTTTGCTTAACTCTGTAGCTGCAATTTTCAGAGCCTGCCATGAGCGTGACCCCAGTGACTTTTCTGGGATGGGAATGATCAGTGAGCTCCAAACTGCTTTGGGGTGGGAAGGGACCTTCCAGATCATCTGGACAGGGCCACCTTCCACATCCCAGGGTGCTCCAATCCCCGTCCAACCTGGCCTTGGACACTTCCAGGGATCTTCCAGGAATCTAGGGGCAGCCACAGCTTCTCTGGGCACCTGTGGCAGGGCCTCCCCACCCTCCCAGCCCGGAATTCCTTCTACATATCCCACCCATCCCTGCCCTCTGGCAGTGGGAAGCCCTTCCCTGTGTCCTGTCCCTCCATCCCTTGTCCCCAGTCCCTCTCCAGCTCTTCTGGAGCCCCGTGAGGCCCCGGAAGGGGCCCTGAGCTCTCCCTGGAGCCTTCCCTTCTCCAGGTGAACATTCCCAGCTCTCCCAGCCTGGCTCCAGCCCTGGGAGCAGCTCCGTGGCCTCCTCTGGACAAGAACGTTGAAGTCAATGTTGTGAAAGCTTCATTTAGCAGCAGCTCCCAAAGAAATTGCTCCATCTCTCTCACACAAACGCTCTGGGCCCCACTCTGTGTTTGTGATGTCTCCCCCGAGGATATGACAGAAATTTGGTGGTTTTGCTGAGGCTCCCAGGCCAAAGGCTGAACTCTCCTGGGTTTGGAGAGCGGCTGGAATTGCAGGCAGGGCCCCATCTCTGCCTTGTTCCTGGACTGGTGAGGCTCAGGGATGTCTGGTGCTCCTTCCCCACCTCACTGCAGCTCCATCTGTGCCTTGTTCTCGTCCTCAGGAGAGTTTTGCGCTGCCCAAAGGCTGAAATTTCACCTCTGGGAGCTGCAATCTGGCCAGGTCAGGTAACCCCAGCTCCAGGGGCTCAGGTGTCAGTGCCAGGGCACTGCTGGGAGGCACCTTTTGCTGTGGGGTTCGTCCCTTGGGGTGGGTGACACGGTGGCTCAGACCTTCAGCATTGCTGCTCTTGCTGGGGATGGTGGGAATGGGACTGGTTTATCCAGCTGGGAAATCCATGGTGTCACTGCATCCAGAACTTCTCCTGGAGGTTGGGAGGGGGAGGATTCTCAAGGGTTTTGTGGGGTGTAGGGAAGCTCTTGCCTCCTCTGTAGGCCGTGGGGGAGGTGGGCACACCCACAAAGATCAGAACAGAGCTGCTCCGGATGCCCTGTGTCGCCTCGGGGTGTGCCAGAGGAAGTTTAGGTTGGATATCAGGGGAAATGTCTTTGTGGAAAGGGTTATCGAGCCCTGGCACAGCTGGAGTGCCACATTCCTGCAGGGATTGAACAGCTGGGTACGTGTGGCACTTGGGGACGTGGTCAGCGGTGGCCTTGGAAGTGCTGGGGATGGTTGGATTCCATGGTCTGAAAGGGCTTTTCCGAATGATTCCGTGATTCTACCCCTGAAAACCCTGGTCCTTCTCTGAATAGGAGACAAAACAACCCCAAGCAGCTGCATTCTGCTGGAATTGTTTCCGAGGTTTCCCACCGAGTGGGAAAACCTGCCTAGTACAAAGAATTTCTCTTGGAATATTTATTAGTTATGGCCAGTAGAGTATTTTTAGACAATATACATAAAAATGTTGATTTTGGGACTACTCTCTAACGCCTTAATTGACTTATAAAACAGCAGGGGCAGCAAATGCAGGCGATATCCTGGAGAAGTGGATCTGGAGGAAGGATGAGGTTTCTCTGTGGGTGCTGTGGGCTCTCTCCACATCCCACTCAGGGCTGGCACCAACAGGGACACCAAGCCCAGCTCTGTAACCCAGATTTTACCCTGAGCCAGTTAAGGAAGGACTTGGGGAGTTGAGAGCCGCTCTGCAACTCCTGCTCATCACGGATAATTACCAGCAAAGGGCAGCGCCTCGGCCTCCCTGTTGAGGCTGAACTGGTTCCGTTTCCACTCCTCGGGAGCTTGGGCATCCAACGGTGTCACCGAGGGAGACAAAAGGGCTGGAGGAACACGGAAACCCCGAGAAAAGCGAGGGGTGGTGGTTGCGAAGGGCCCATTCTAAATACAGCTCTTTGTGTCGGCAGAATCCCTCCCGCTGCCGCTCCCCAGCTTCTGCCATCGTGAGAGTTGAGTACTTTTCTCTCTTTAAGGAAATGTGCCCTCCATGCAAATCTCTATAACTAGACAAATATTATTTCCTTTCCCAGCTTGCTCTTGGGAGGTTTCCATATCCTCAGGTAAGATTGTTCATTACTGCTGTTTGCCACTGTGACATTCATTCCTATGTATGAAGGTGCAGAGAGCAATTGTGAACATTTGAGCCACATACAAATAAATCTGTCCTGTTAAATTGAAAAGTGGGAGCTGGAAGGAGTCATTTAGAAGTCTCTATTGATTTTTCTTTTTCTCCCCCCCCACCTTTTTCTCTTCTCCAAACTCAACATTTTCCTTCCCTGGAGACAATGAAAATTATGATGATGTTAATGATAGTTTTGTTGTGAGATTAAAAAAATAATCCAGTGTTTACGGCGGGGTTTTTGAAGCAGGAAGGTGTATCTGCTCCTTTTCTTATAATTTAATTTTTAATTCCAATTTTGAATAATGGTACGATGGTCTAAAATCTCCTCAAAAATAGAATGTCAATGGAATACTTAAGAGAGCTTCAGATTATTCCTTTGAAGAGGACCTAATGTTAGTATTTCATGTAAATACTGGTATTTTCTAAGTTTCCACCTGAAGCTGGTGGTAAAACTCTTTCCATCTCCAGTGGCAGTGGTTGGGTGGATGCTGAGCTGTGCATCACCACAGAATATTTTACTTTTTATGCTTAAAAACCCCGTGAAGCTCTGAACAAAACAAATCCAGAACTGGGCTTGATGATTGCTTTAAATTCTCATCTCGAGATGGATGTTAGAATTCACGGGAACAAACTGTTCAGCAGTTCCTCAAATTATTCTTTCCGGGGAGAGCAGGAAAAAAAGTGAAGTGTCCAGGGACTAAAATGAATTATTTGAATGTGGTTTTTATGTTTTCATGTGTTTTATGAAGACTGTTCTCTGCATCTTGGTCTCTACAGCTCGGAGTGCCTGGAGGCATGTCTGATTTAAAGGTGGTGTTGGTCTGTGCTCTTTAAGCATCTATTAACTTGCTATTATTATGCAAATAACTGTTGTAATACACATACTAATTTATGCATGGTTAGATTATGCAGATGCCTCACAAACATGGTTATTGAATAATAGGCTGGGACTCATTCCCTCTCCCATTTTTATAAGCTGTTTTAAGCGAATTCTCCTGACACTTTTACAGACTTGGGAAGGTTTTGCCTGTGTGGAACTACTCCGATTTTTCACTTTTTTTTTGTCTCCTCTGCAAAACGTTCGCTGACACCATTAACAGAGCAGACTTGGCGTATTTTAGCTGGGTTTTGGATGTGGTTTTGGAGGAGGGGATTGGGAAAGAAACTCTCCTGTCGAAGAGCCCTCCTTGCGTGGGGAACTCACCGATGTTAATGTGTTTTACAACCTAAAATCCAAGTGGAGAGGGGACAATTCCGAATAACCCTCACGGAAGTGTCAGAGCACGGGGAGGGAAGTTGGAGCGTGGGCATTCCATGTGGTTCCAGGCAAAAATGTCTCCCTGAACTGGGAGCAAACTGTGATTGCTAACTTTAAGATGCTTTTTTGCTGTTCTAATTAAAAAGCGGATCGGGTTTGTAAAAGAATATTTGGCAAGTCAGTAGCCCATGAAATTGTATATATTTTTTAATGCAAAACAGTTGAGGAGGTGAAACTTTAAAATGTGGCTATTAAGCTTTTCAAACAACTGCTTTTCAGAAGGGATTTTATGTGAAGAATATGTATTTTAGGCATGTGCTGGGCAGGAGAACCCTTAGAAACCTTCTTTGATTAGGGGGATGATCAATAGGGGTTTTTAATGTCTTTATTTTCCTAGTAAGGGCCTGATTCTGCTCATTCCATGAGTAATTCCTCCTCCTTTCAGTGGGATTATTCAGGGAATGAAGTTAATCACGTGTGGTTCCAAATTTGTCCCTAAATACCTCAAAGTTGCTTCTCTTTGAAATTGGAGAACGTGGCCACGTGGGTGAGAACACCTGAAATTTCCTGCCCATGGATGTTTGTCTCCAGCTGCAGCTGCAAAAAAAAGATTTAATTTTTTTTTTCTTTATTTTTAAGACATAGACAAATGGTGTGTGTAAATTCAGTTTAAATGAAGAAGATTTATAGGGGCAAATTGTTGCAGTGTGGAAATTCAGGACATCCTGCAATATGCCAGTAAAACTAAAGGACGATTGTTTCATTTTGCTGGCCTTTAGTAGAATATTTTAATGGCAAGACTTCCCACTTCTCATTTTCTACATCTTTTGTAAGCATTTGTTTTAGAGGTATTTATTTTGCTGACTTATTAATCATTATTTAATCTCGACAATTAAGTCTCATCTTGAAAGCGCTTAAGCACGTGAGCAACTGCTCGTGCCAGTGAAGTTGCTTATGGGTGTGTTTAGAGTTAATATAAAATTATTAGCTCTAATTGTATTTTTTGGTCTCAATATACAGAATATAATCTTCATAATCAGCATCTCACAGCAAAAGGGAACGATCTGAGCAAGGAAATAAATAGCGAGGCTCAAAACTTAA
>VWPU01006318.1:44406-51906 GCA_013398955.1 Callaeas wilsoni
ATGCCAGCGTTCGAAAAGCCTCGGAGAGACAATGCAGAACGTTCCGGGCCGGATCCGCAGCTGGAGCAGCCCGGTCCTGCTGCCCGGGGACGGGGACAATGAGCCTGCCCTGGCCTGGGGACACGGCTCCTCCTCCAGCAGGACAGCACCTTGCCCTTCCTTCTGTTATTATTCTCATTATTGCTGTTATTCTCTTCTTTCTGATCCCAAAGCTGAGCGCTTTCGCAAGATTTTATTTTTCTCCCTTTGATTTTTTTTTCTCCTCTCCTCAGCAAATTCTGCCCTCGCTGTGATTTCTGCAAGTGAGATTTAATTATAGGTCCGAAAGCTCCCGTGCCAGCTTTTCCGTGGAAAACATTAATTTATTTGCTGTATCTTAGTTTGCTGAATAATTGCCTGCCTTGAAATGAAGTTGCTGCTTTCTGATCCCTGTATTAACATGGTCTGAGGTTCTTTTTGTTCTCTGCAATCCATACTATTGACCAAATTTGGCCTGGTTTCATTTCAATGGAAGCAGCTTGTCAAGGAAAAAAAATATTTAGTTAAAGTTGGGATGCGAAAAAGCCATTTTAGTGTTGTTTTTTCCATTGGCAGAAACATCCTTTAAGCATTCATTTCTTTTGGGAGGATAAATTGAGGGTTGTTTACAGCATCTTTCCTGGTAAGAAAGAGATGTTTTGTCTTCCAGATCTATCATTACATCGAACCATTTAAAAGACATTAAACACTGTTCAAATGCTAATGCCAAAATAGTGAATGAAATTGTTGTGTAATATCTTAAATATGATAGATTTGTGCAAATCTTTTTGCTTTTATAATATATCCCAGAAATCACTGGCAATATTTGAAGTCATCTGCTATTGTTTTAAACTCTTCCTAATTTCTTAGCATCGGTTTCACATAGATCCTTCTTGATAATTTACTTCAGATGCATTTTGCTTTCTTTTTTTTTTTTCTCCATAGCCATAAATAAGTTCGAACTTGAATTTGATTTTCTTGTTAGAAAACTTGCTGTAAAATTTGAATTTAGTTTTAGTTTTTCCAGAGGTGTTTTCGTGTTTGAAAAACTGAGAGATTTTAGAAAATTTGAAAAAGATCTGTTAGGAATCTGAAATATAAGGAGAAAAAATTTATTTATTTATCTTAATCTTCCTGATAATTTTTTTTAAATGTAAAATTGATGTTTAAATAATACGGGCAATTGTGGAAATGGAGGTAACCAGTTAAAACCTGATTTTATAACATGTTTTAATATGACCTTAGTATGTTTTAACAGTGGATTTTTGGCTTGGGATCTCGAAAGGCTGATGTGTATTTTTTAATCTCTAATCCTAAGAATTCCAGGCAGTCTGAGGGAGCAGGGCTCTGACTGTGATTTGTTCCAGGACTTCTTCTGCCTTGTGTGGAACGAGATGGGCTTTAAGGCCCCTTCCCACCCAAACCATTCCAGGCTTCCATGAAATACTGAAAATCCTTCAGAGATATTTTTGCAAATAGGAAAGATCTGTTTGTAGAAGGATCTGCTGCGTGAGTTGGTGCTTCTGTGGAATGGGAGATGTCCCTGGAGTGCTTGGAAGGAAACATCATTCCCGATTCCCATTTCTGTCGCAGATGCCAGTGAAGGAGTTGCCTGAATGGGACCTTAAACCTGGGATTTGAGCTCCCCTTTGGAAGAAAGGCTGCAGAGAGTGGAGGGATTTGTGTGGTTGGGTTGGTTCAGGTGGCCACTGGAGAACCATCAGGAAATACTGGATTTACTGAAATTTTATCATCATTGAAGACTGGTTTGGGTTGGAAGGGACCTTCAAATCACATCAACCCACCCCCTGCCGTGGGCAGGGACATCTTCCCCTATCCCAGGTTGTTCCAACCTGGCCTAGGACACTTCCAGGGATCCAGGGGCAGCCACGGTGGCACTCAGAACAGCTCTGTTGGCCGGGATGAGGAGCAGGTTCCTCCCAGGTCTCCCAGGAGCTGGAGATGAGCAGAGTCAAGCTCGGTGCTCCTTTGCCTGTTTCCTGGCCAGGGGTGCAGCTGTGAGAGCTCAGGCTGGAGCTGTGGTTCTCAGCCCAGTTGAGGAGCAACAGCTCCTGCTCCTCAGAGGTTGTGAGGCACTTCTGGAGAAGGCCACAGCAGTCCTGGTGTTCGGTCCGTGCCGGAGGCTGAGGAATGTGTTCCCACACGAGCAGGGTCTTCTCCTGCTCTCCTGGGTGATGGTTGCTCAGCACAGTGAGGAACCTCCAGCCTCAGATAAGGAGTGAATCATTCAGGGGTCTAGGCAGGTGTTTCCCTCATCTCCAAAGCATCCGTTCTTCTGCCAATCCCATGGAACTGTGGGTTTAATTCCTGAGGGTTCACCTCAACCCTCCGTGGGCAGTCCAGTGACATAGGAGAAGATGGTGCTGCCTCAGCCCGCTCAGCGCTTCAGCTTGGGTAGAAAACTCCGCTCATGAACCCAAATTTCTACCGTTCTGGGCTACTCCCTTTCAGCTGTCCCTGGAATTGTGACATCTGCGGTGATCACAGTTGATTTCGCAGCTCCTCATAGGAAGATCTGAAATTTTTTTAGATGGCTCAAAAAGAGAGACACTTCAGCAATCAACATTTTACCTGTTTCTTTCCAAGCCAGAAAGGACTTGCAGGGCTGTGTTCAGGAGCAAGGACAGTCCTGATGGGTGTTCATCTGCTGCTCCTCAACCCTGCTGGTGTTGGAGGCTCTCATCTCCTTCGATTTGTTCCTCTGCTTTATTCCTGGAAAGGTTTTCCGGGCTGCAGGATTTGAGGGTGGTTGCGTGTGGAATGAACACAGAGCAGGGATGCAGGAGGGTTGGTGGTTATGATGTCCTTGCTCTCTTTTCAGGCTGGAGACCCCGGTTCCTTTGGTCTCCCTGGAATTCTGACTGTTGTGGTTGTCCTCTGAATGTTGCCACAGCTCCCTGGGAATGCCCAGGCTGAGGCACAGGGAGGAGGAACCACCTCGAGTGCTTCAGCCTGTCCTCCCTAAATTTCCCACCACAGTGTTTGCCCTTTGGCTTTTTTGGGGTTTGGGCTTTGATGGATCCCTCAGAGGATTCCATGATTTTACTCCTGCTCAGCTGTGCTCATTTTCCCTCTTCCACAGTGTCCAGTAAGCTCTCCTGCTGTTCCTCTCTGTTGTCATTCGGTTAAACGTGGATGACACAGAGGAAGATCTGGGTAGAACAAAACCCAGTTCTTTATTTGGTGTCCATTCTTTGTTCTCCTTACCCCACTTTTTGTGGTGCTGGGAACAAGGCCTACGGGCACGGTTTGGTGGTGGACTGGGGGGGTGGTTGGACTCGGTGGTCTTGGAGACCTTTTCCAACCTAACTCATTCCAAGATTTTCAACAGCACTTTGCTAAATTTGCTGATTTTGGCTTGTCCCACACTCCTCCTGACCACGGGGTTTGTTGTCAGGTCCTGCTCTGGTGGAGTAGTTGTTGTTACCACAATCCCTCCAACAGTGTGGAGCTTTCCATGCCCACTTTGTTGAATTGTGTTTCTAAACTCTGGTAAAGAGATTTCTCTGAGAAGTGGCTGCAGTTCAATGGTGGATGAAATAATCTCTTTATATAAATTTGTTTGGAGACCTCAGGGAAAAGCAGCGTAATATAATTGTAAGAATATATTTAATATTAAGGTTGTTGTGAATTGTCTATTTTTTTAAATTTTGAAATAATTTTCCTTTTTTTTTTTTTTTTTTTTTTTTTTTTTTTTTTTTTTTTTTTTTTTTTTTTAATGTTTTGTGACAGTGATTGAAGTGTGCCATTTGCAAAATCCCCAGATGGGGATGGGGAAGGGTGTTTAGAATATCAGGAACAAATTAGAAGGGTCATTCTCGCTGGTTTGGTGCTTTGACTTCTTGCAGAACTATCAGCAATTGCAATTTTGCAAGAAATTGTAAAATCTATCTGCAGATCAGCCTTTAATTCCACGGGAATTAACCCACAGTGGTGAAGCCCCCATGGAAACCAGAATATTTAGATATTCCTTTACCTTTTATATCAGGGCAGAGATAAAGCTTTTGTCAGTAGGACACAATGTTAGTCTTTGCTCTTAAAACTCTACCCTCATTTGTACAGATGAAAAATAAGTTCTGTCTACTTTTAAAATCCACAGGAAAATAAATGTTGTAGTGTGAGGCCTCCCTTAAAAATCATAACTGTATGATTTGTTGGTATATGGGTTTTTCTATTAAAAAAAAAAAAAACTGTCAGGAGCTTGAAAAGCAGTATATATGTAAAGAGAAAATTTGTTAACTGCTGTGGGAAGATCTAACCCTGGGTCACCTGCAAATCTCTCAAACAAGAGCTCCAGGGCAAGTCCTAATTCCAGGGAGTAAAAGCGAAAATTAAAGCTGTAGCTGGTGACTCCTCCAAGTTACCCGGGGTGGATTCATTTGAGTTTCCTTGATTGTGCTGGTGGATGGAATGTGAAAGGGATGGTAGAGGTCTTCTCAGCCACTTCCCGGCCCAAGGATCTCCATGGAGACCGAGAAATAACCTGATGGTCTGTCAAAAGTTGCCTTTCATAACCAGAGGCATTCATTAAGTAGGAGATGAAGCAGGAGACAAACTTTTGCATTTTTAACCAACCTCGGGGGAAAAAAAAAACCCAACCCTTTTGGAGATTGTGCTTTATGGAATGGCTCATCCAGGTTCCACTGGTGTTCCGTGGCCTGAGAAATACTCTGTTAATGGGACAGGTTTGTTGATCATTTGCCCCGTTTCTGCAGATCGTGAGCTGTCACGTGCAGTAGGTAAACTCGCAGAAAACACAGTTCAGGTTCAAAAATATCAAATAGCGGAGCTAGTTCTGCAAATTCAGACTGCTTCCGTTGCCTTTGGAAAGGCTGGAAAAGCAGCTGAGCGGGGGCTGTTGGCGACGAGCGGGGCCGGGCCCGCAGATGTTCTGGTGTGGCTGAGGGAGAGTCTTGGTGGTGAGAGGCTGAAAGTGACTTTTCTGAGAACGATCGTGGAGTCCTGGAATAGTTTGGTTGGGAAAGGACCTTAAAGCTCAGCTCGTTCCGCCCCCTTCTACAGGTAATGGGCGCGGCCACCGTCCCAGGCTGCTCCAAGCCCCGTCCAGCCTGGCCTTGGGCACTGCCAGGGATCCAGGGGCAGCCACAGCTGCTCTGGGCACCCTGTGCCAGGGCCTGCCCACCCTCCCAGCCAGGAATTCCTTCCCAATATCCCATCTATCCCTGCCCTCTGGCAGTGGGAAGCCATTCCCTGTGTCCTATCCCTCCATCCCTTGTCCCAAGTCCTTCTCCAGCTCTCCTGGAGGCCCTGGAAGGGCCTGAGCTCTGAGCTCTCCCTGGATCCTTCTCCAGGTGGACATTCGCAGCTCCTCCCAGCCTGGCTCCAGCCCTGGGAGCAGCTCCGGGGCCTCCTCCGGAATTGCTCCAGCAGCTCCATGACTTTCTGGAGCTGGGTGGTCCCAGAGCTGGACACAGGTTGTTCTAACAAGAACATCAGATCCTTCCTTGATACCCTCAAAATGTGTCCCACTTTTTTTTTTTCTTCCTTTCATTCTGGATTTTCTCGTGTCACTGCTGCCATTTCAGTATTTAAAATTCTTCATGGAAAACATGAAAACACACCAGTGGCAGGCTTCTTCCCTGTCCCCAAGTTTTTGGTGGGTGGAAACACCCCACATTTTCCAGCTTTTGAGCTGCAGCCGCTGCACTCGGATCCCTCAAGCTGAACCTGCCTCTTAAACCTCTCATCTCCCAGTAAGGCACAAAAACCTGGTCCTTGGGGAACGGAGAAAGAAAAGAGACAACGTTTTATGATGAGTCCTTTTAAAACAGTTGTTAATGTTCAGTAAAGCTGCAGCTTCCCTTTTCCCTGAACTGTGGGCAAGAGGAGAAGCCCCGGCCGTAAAGTTGTCGGCGCTTGGCTTTGGTTTATGGTCGCCGAGGCTGCCCGGTAATGGGAGCTGGGAAAAAGGTAAACACCGTGGTTTTAGCAGTGAAAAATCTGCCTAATATAAATACAGCCAAGTTCAGCCCCGCTCCCAACTTGAAAAATACGGCTGCAGCATTGTGTTTGCTCGTGGAGGGAAGGGAGGAGCAGAGCGTGGCCTCGCCAGCAATTTATCCGAGGCAGGGAGAAGAGGTAATCCATCTAACTGGGGAGTCTCGGTGGCATTGCAGAGAGGAGAGCACAGGAGCTTTATTTAATTGAGAAAATGAATCAATTACAATGATGTTGCATCATCAAATGCAGGGGAAATAGCGGCGATGTCGTTACACCGGGTAACAGTGTTAAAAAGTAATTGAGTGTCTTAAGCATTTTGAATCAATTCCAGGTAGTGGCACAGCTACCTTAATGCAAAATTTATGAAGATGATCTCCAAATAATATGTTGCCATCAGAATTGTGTAATAAAGGCTGGTAACGATGTGCGTGGGAGCGAGGCCACGGCTCTGCCTCGCTGGGGCCGGGCCGGGCTCCGGCGGAGCCTCCAGTGTCACGGGGAGAATTCCCTAACACTTGGATTTGTGTTGCTTGATTTTTCATTAGGAGGGCTGAGTGCTTTTATTAGAAATGATATTTTAAATCTTGCTCTGAAATTGGATGCAATCATATCCGTGTTGGGGCCGCTCCGTGTGACCCCACCTCTATTCCGTTCTGTGACAAGAGCTATTTTTCCAGTAAGGAAATGTGACTGATGATCTGTTTGGATAAAAACTGTTCCCGTGCTCTAATGTAAAGAAGCTCCAAATCATCCCTATTGAATAAGCTCAGTCTATTTTGTCATTTAACATCTGGAAGTGAAGTAGGGGGGAAAAAAAAAAGGTTTTATAGCCACGGAATATTTTGCTTATTAGCAAAACCAGCAGATTTATTCTGTTGAATTGCAATAGATGGAGATTGACCATTAAAAGATATCATGGGCTGCTTCTGCCTATTTATTATTTTATTTTCCTCCTTAGAAAAAATCGAATGACACTCAGGAGCTTCATGTTTGTGTGCTGCTAGTACACTAATAAAAGACTTGAGGTGCTTAACACCAGCTATTTCCTTGGTGCTGGTCTTCACCCTCCTCTCCATCCCATTTTACTGCTGGAAAAGTGTTCCTGGAGGATCCTGCCTCTGGCTGGGGATGGGGAAAGAGCTTCCAAAGCTGCTGGCAGCCCACAACATTCATCATCCTGGCACCAGACAAGGGAGAGTGTGGAATGGAAGGGGCAGGGCAACGAAACGGGGTTAGAAAAGAACATTTGCACTGAGGATCGCGTTGTGTTTGCATCAGGATTGCGTTGGGTTGCCAACAACTCTGTGTCTGTTGGGGGAAAACAGGTAATTAATTACTCCCAGCCATTCGGAATGGGGTGCGCGTAGAAATTCCTGGGAGAGCAGCATCCCAAAATTCGGTGGTGTTTTAAATGAAGCCCCTGCTCTGTGCTTTGTGTTTCACTCTTTGTGTTGGGGTTCTGCCTTTGTTCCTTTCTGCCGTGGAAGGGAGCGTGGGTCA
>VWPU01006318.1:54406-64797 GCA_013398955.1 Callaeas wilsoni
GGGCTGAGCTGAGCTCCGTGAGCACTTCTGCCGTTCTGTTCGAGGACGGCTCCGGGGCTGAGCTGAGCTCCGTGAGCACTTCTGCCGTTCTGTTCGAGGACGGCTCCGGGGCTGAGCTGAGCTCCGTGAGCACTTCTGCCGTTCTGTTCGAGGACGGCTCCGTGGCTGAGCTGAACTTCTTCCTAAAAGTGGTCTTTGGGCCTCGAGGGATGCAGGTATATTGAAGAGAACGAGTATCCTCTGTGGAAAGGGAAGTTCTCCCAGTCTCCCAGCTCTTTGCCCTGGCTCTTGGTGGAGATGTGGTTCTTCGGGCGCTTTTTAGGGAATTCTGTTTCTTTAATCTCTCCCGTCCACCCTTATTCCTCTTACGCACGTCTTTGGTTGAGGCGTGGATGTTCCAAAGCACCAGTGCTGCCCTCTCCATGCTCCCGAAGGTCAGTTGAAGAGAACCCTGTTTTTACCTGTGTGTTGCTGCTGCCCAGATCACCAGTAAACGGGTGCTCCTGCCTGAATTTGAGCTCACTGTTCCAAAACACAGCCCTGTGAAGCTCGTATTGTGGTAGATCGTTGGACTTGATGACCTTAGAGATCTTTCCCAAACTGAAGGATTCTGTGACCTTCTGGCAGCTTTCACATCTCCTCCTCAGGATCAGAACTGCTCCAGTCTTCCCACAGAAACTTCAAGTGCGGGCTGTAAACATCCGAGTGCCGAACTACCTTCGACACTGCCGTTTTGGTGTCTTTTTTAAACTTGTTTTGCGTTCCACAGCAAGTGAAGTCATCATTCTTTTGAGGCGGTGGTCAGAGTGTGCTGTGTGGGCAGTCAAAGCTCCAGGTGACAGAGCACGGCTCAGCTGAAAGTTCTTCAAGTGCCACTCTCTTTGTTTTGGACACACTCGATGTCAGGGCGGAAGTATTGAGAATTAGAAATCTTGGTATTGTAAAACTGATCATTCCGGGTCAAATTTTCCCCTTGGCTCTAAGGAGGTCCTGAAACTCCCTCAGTCCTTCCCCCTGGAGCCAGCTAAGAGGTCCAGAGCCTCACCCTGGAGAACCTAGAAATGTTTTAAAGTGATGTAATGGAGACTTGGATTCTTTCTGGTGGTTGCTTATTGTATTGGTAGTCATGGGATTTTGTAGAACTTCCACCAAAACACGGCAGGATTCCAAGTTAATATTCATTCATAGGATTAATTAATTCAACTGCCCAGAGAAGCTGTGGCTGCCCCATCCCTGGAAGTGTTCAAGGCCAGGTTGGATGGGGCTTGGAGCAACCTGGGATGGTGGACACTATGGAATAAAAACTGTCCGTGGGAGTTTTCAGACGTTCTGCAGTAGTAGAGATTTTTGGAGCTGGTTTTAAACTCTTAGTGAAATGCATGAAACACAGGGGGTCACTTTGGAGGTTTGAAAAGTGCATTCCTTCGTTTTCTGGGGCTTATGTTGACTCACAGAAAGGATGAATAAGTGGTTTGAGAAGCAGGATAATTGAACCAAAAAAAGCCAGGCACTGTGGTTCCCCTGAAATCACAGCAAACTGTGCCTGATGGGTTTTGTTGAGAAATGATCTTATGGGGCTGCTAATGGCATCGGGGCTGGGATTATTTTTTAATGGCAGAATTAGTGAGGGGCATTGTGTGGATGGGAAACGTGCCTGCCAGAACCTTTATTTTTTACCATGTGGTGACTTACGGCGAGCTCCGATCCAACTCCAAATAAGACACGCTCATTTAAGCAACAATCCTAATTGGAGCAGCATCTCCCACCATGACAAGATTCCTGCTCCTGGCCCAAAGATAGGGATAGACTGGTTGCTAACGCAGTTCCTCCTGCCACAGCCAGCAATAAAGGCAGGCTGCTGTTATTTGGGAGCTGAGAGCCATTTAGTGTTCCAGCGCTGGGCCGAGTCGGTCTCCAGCTCCAGGAAAGGCTGCTCGGGAAGCGCCGAGCGGCGCGGATGATTCCCGCTGGGAAGGACACGCGCCGCTTGCTGCGCGTGCAGCCTTTCCAGAGCGCTCCCACCCGCGGGAGAACGCAGTGGGGCTGGCAGCAGGAGCCCGGCTTGGAAGATGTCCTGGATGTGGCCCTGTGTTTGGTGGTGGTGTAGCCAAAGGACTTGCCGTGGAACGGGGTTCTGCTTCCCGAGCAGTAGGTGCCCTTTCAAGCGATTTGTAGAAGTTTTTGTCGTCGGATTCTGTTCCGGATACACAAAAAGAGTAGAAATAGGAATTAGAAATGCAAACCCCAGAGCCCCAGGAGCAGCTGAGGGAGCTGGGAAAGGGGCTCAGCCTGGAGAAAAGGAGGCCCAGGGGGGACTTTCTGGCTCTGCGCAACTCCCTGAATGGAGGGGGTTGGGCTCTGCTCCCAGGGAACAGGGACAGGAGGAGAGGGAACGGCCTCAGGCCGTGCCAGGAGATGTTAACTTTGGAAAGTGGGAAAAATTTCTTTGTGGAAAAGGTTGCGAGGCATTGGAACAGGCTGCCCAAGGCAGTGGTGGAGTCACCGTCCCTGCAGATGTTCCAAAAAGTGTGGATGTGGCACTTGGGAACAAGGTTCGGTGGTGAACATGGAAGCGCTGGGTTGGCAGTTGAACTTAATTATCTTGAAGGTCTTTTCCAGCTTTAACAATTCCATGATTCTGTGGCTGGACACATGCAGGTCACCCAGTTTCACTTGGTGTGTTAACTCTGAAGCTAAATATTATAAGTAGAATCCGCAGGTTTTTAACATTCCCACTGCTCATTGTCTCTCAATCTCCCATGATATTTTCTCTTGAGCTGACAGAAGGAATCCTCCCTGTTCCTTGCTCAGCCTCCAGATCTCCAGCAATATCCCAGACAGCCCACCTGGGCCACTTAAATGTTCTCCTGGCCAGTATCTGCAAGGGTCACTCGGTAAATCAAATTCCACTTCCAAATTCCAAGTACCGCAGCACTGATTGTAATTCTGCATTTTCCTTTTGATGCATTAGAAGGTCTCAGTGTGAAAGGTAAATGAGGCAGGTCTGCATTTCCAGTTTGGTGACTGGTGGGTTACTGGGTTCTGCCCCTCTGCAGAAAAATGTGGGATTAGGTTTTTCAGGAAAAGCAGAGCTCTGTTTGTAGCATTTTTTTGCATCCCTTGCAGTAAGGATGCAAAAAAAGTGACATTGTTTTCAAGGCTCTTCCAAACTGTAGGTACTTATTTCCCTGTTATCTTTCTGTCAAAAGCTATTAATAGGAAATCGTTGTTTAGAATCATTTTAGGTTGGAAAATACCTCTAAAATCATCAAATCCAACCATTTAGTTGCTTCCTCTGCTGTATTCCAGCTGCAGAATTCCTGAAACCTTCTAAAAATGCCATTTTTCTTGATCTCTGCTCAGCTCAGCATTCCTTGAGTGGTTACAGCTTGAGTACAAAGATCCCAAAACCCCAAACCTAGGACCTTTGTGGTTTTCAGCGTTTCAGCTTCCCATCCTTTGGATCCCGTGGGATTTGGCTTTGGAGGTGTCTGCTCTGCATCTGAAGAAGGCTGGATAGACAGAAAGCTGGAATGCATCCAGCAGGGTCCTTTCAATATTCCTTAAGCTCTCCAGGGCTATTTTGTATAACCTTTATGTAGTTGGAGTGTCCCTTCTAGGAAAGCAATTCCAGCCAGGCCCTGGAGCAGTTTGGGCACCAGCTCTGTAGTTAAACATCAGCTCTGCTTTCCAGCCTTTTCTTCTTCATCACCTGAGAGAAATTAATTCTGGTTTCAAAGGTGCCATAGTTTGTCTCGCTGTAATTGTGATTTAAGTGTTGCTTTTGGTTTATTTGTTTTTAATTGCGTTGGATTAGGGGAGGAAAAGAACTCAATTTTTGCCCGTCAGTTTTAAATTATTGTGTTATTCCAATTCCATCAAAAGCTTGGGGAGGGAAGAGCTCCAAGAGCAGATCCTGGATTGTACAAACAGGAGGCAGCATTGCAAAACCTGCCTGCTTTACCAAGTCAGGCAGAAATTGGGAAGAAAAATTAATTAGTTGTCCTCATGAATCCTTACCCTGATAGCTTCATGAGTAAGCAGAGAGAAGCTTTCCATGAGTTTCTTGAGCATTTCTGTTAAGTGCCCCCACAGAGATACTCAGTCTCACAAGACTGCAGTTTAATCTAGCTCAAGGACTTTCCAAACTCCACAAATCAAAGACCTCTTTTTTTTTTTTTTTTGTCTCCTTTTAAATCCTTCCTCCAGAAACGTTCAAGAGCATCACTTAATGCTGCTGGGGTGTTAACACTGAGCTGTGGAGCATTTCAGCGTCAATATGTTTTCAAATTTTCCCGTGGAAAAAAATTAACTTGCACTTAATCCATGTTTTCTGTGTAAGTTGTTCTTATTATCTTTATTTAAATGTGGTTAAATATAACCCTCTAGTTATTGGAATAGCCTTTAAAAATTCCCAGGATGTTCAGCTTGATCAAATAACATGAGGAGTGTTTCCTCTCGAGCCCTGAATTCCTTCACCTTATGAATCCATGCTGCATTTTGCTCTTGCTATAAATGCAGTAAAAAAACTCCAAAAGGCTCAGAACGAAACAAGATTTAATTTATTTTCTTTAGGAATTTCTCTTTAGGTTCTCAGGTATTGATTTAAATGTAGGAAACCTGAAAATTTCTGGAGTTTTGAAGATTTCCATAGGTTATATGGACGTGTGTGTGTGTTTACCCAAACCTACAATAATTTGTCCCGTGGATAAACTGGTTTAAGGAATAGTTTTATGGAGACAGAAACTGTGACCTTACCAGTGTATGAGATTCAGAGACTTATATAGGAACAAGGTAAAACCACAGGTAGGAATTGCTGAATAATTACCTTTAGACCAACCTGAGCAAGAACCCTCCCAGGAGGACAAGCTCATTTAATGGTTCCTAAAACTCAATCTTCTGGATGTCAATGGTCATGCTTGATTATTTGCAGCAGTGTTTTATGAAAAAGCAATAAAAATGCATCGGGAGGGTACGGGGGAGAAAAGGGAACAACAAATGGGTTGAGTTTTTCGCCGTGTCCCCTCGGCGCGTGCGGGTAGGGGCCGGTGTCACGCCGAGCTGCCTCGGCTCGCTGAGATGTGTGGCTGTGTGTGTGTGTCTGCCCGAAACTGCCGTGCTCTGCTGCCTGATGAGCGACGGGAGACCAGCCAGGAGAGGGAGAAATTCTTGGTTTGTTTGAGAGAAAAAGCAATTCCAGCCGCGGCGGAAGGATTAGCCTGGTTTTGCAGGCCCTTTGCAGAGCCCCACTAACAGGCACGGAGCCTGGCCAGGGAGGAACGGCCGTGTCCCACCCTCGGGATCATTCCTGCTCCGAATCACTTCTTTCCTCCCTTTTTCTGGGCTCTGAAAAATCTCTCCCAGTAGCTACAACCAAATAATCCCAAGCATCCACTGGGTTATTTAACCGGGAGCACCCACACGCGTTGCCTACGGAGGGAGGCTCCTGCTATTCCCAGGAATTTGAGGAGCAGGCAGCACTGCTGGGAGAAGGGCTGGTGCTCACTCAGGATCATTCCTGCTCTGAATCACTTCTTTCTTCCCTTTTTCTGGGCTCTGAAAAACATCTCCCAGTAGCTACAACCAAATAATCCCAAGCATCCACTGGGTTATTTAACCAGGAGCACTCGCGCGCGTTGCCTACGGAGGGAGGCTCCTACTATCCCCAGGAATTAGAGCAGGGCTGGTGCTCACTCAGGATCATTCCTGCTCTGACTCTCTTCTTGCTTCCCTCTTTCTGTGCTCTCTAAACCATCTCCCCGTAGCTCCGACCAAATAATCCCAAGCATCCACTGGGTTATTTAACCGGGAGCACCCGCACGCGTTGCCTACGGAGGGAGGCTCCTACTATCCCCAGGAATTAGAGCAGGGCTGGTGCTCACTCAGGATCATTCCTGCTCTGACTCTCTTCTTGCTTCCCTCTTTCTGTGCTCTCTAAACCATCTCCCCGTAGCTCCGACCAAATAATCCCAAGCATCCACTGGGTTATTTAACCGGGAGCACCCGCACGCGTTGCCTACGGAGGGAGGCTCCTACTATCCCCAGGAATTAGAGCAGGGCTGGTGCTCACTCAGGATCATTCCTGCTCTGACTCTCTTCTTGCTTCCCTCTTTCTGTGCTCTCTAAACCATCTCCCCGTAGCTCCGACCAAATAATCCCAAGCATCCACTGGGTTGTTTAAGGAGCACCCACACGCGTTGCCTATGGAGGGAGGCTCCTGCTATTCCCAGGAATTTGAGAAGCAGGCAGCACTGCTGGGAGAAGGGCTGGTGCTCACGAGGTTTGAGGTTTTGAGGCAGGCTGTGTTTTGGGGATGAAACACTGGCCTTTCAACCTTGCCTCTGTCCAGCTCCAGCTCTGCAAATAAACGAGTTTCCTGTGCCGCGCCGATCCCGGCGCACAAAACTTCACACCAAGATGCCCCCACGGATAATTTGTCACTTTTGGCACCTGCTACTGAGAAAAGAGCAAGAAGTGACCCGGTGCAGAGATGTAATCATCCTTCACCTTCCTGCCCGGGGTGGGAGCCGAGCGGGAACAATCCAGGAATTCTTTCAAGTCTGGGCCTCGGAGCCGCCTCCAGCCACCGCTGGCTGCTGCCAACTTGTTACTTGTCAGAAATCACCTGCATTAGGGTTGCTCAGGCCTTTTGAAGTAGATTGTCTGGAAAGGCAGAAATGGATCTTTTTGTTGTTGTTGTTTTTTATATCTATATATCTCTATTGTTTTAGGAATGCTGCGGAGAAAGTTGGCTTGTCAGAGTAAATTGGAAGTGAGACCTGGGTTTCGGTTTTATATAGCAAGTGGGTTTTTTAGGAATGTTGTGGAAGAAAGTTGTCTGGAAGGAGTAAATCTAAATTGGGAAATGGATTTTATTTATATACATATAGATATATGTAATTTTTTTTGTGGAAGAAAGTTGTCCTTGTGGGAGTAAATCTGAATTTGTACGAAATTGTCATTCGCTGCTCTCGTTGTAGCCAAAGACCATTGACTTCAGAGTTGGACTTGATGATCCTTGTGATTCCCCTCCAACTCAGAATTTTCTGGGAACTACAGTGCGTTTATTACCTGGCAGCATTTCTGGTGCATCTAAAACTTATTTTTCTGAGAAAATTTTTTAAATTGCTATTTGGCCGCAAAGCGAAACGCAGCTACTATAGTAAAGTAAATATATTTCTTGAAAGCTTTAGTACGAGAGAAGCCGGAATGCCTGAAAATTCTTTAATCCTAGAAACTTTGAGGGCAGAAGTGATAAGGCAGAAGTGCTTTGCAAAGCCCAGGCATTATTTATTAAATGCTGCCGTTTCAGCATCCGGGGAGGAGTTAGAGCAGGAGCGTGAGCCCCGAGGAGATGCTCATTGCACAGGCAGGGAGTGCTGGGGGAGCCCAGAGCAGAGAGGAGCTGAGGTTTGGTTTGCTGGCTTCTGGTAACTTCCCTCCTGTGGCCATGGAGCCACAGGACCATGGCAGCTCCTTCTGCACAAGCAGAGCTGAGGGGAAAGAACGGGAAAATTTAACCCTTCCCAGAGCAGCAGGAATAAAACCCATCTGGTTTTGGGCATCCGCTGGGAATTCCAGCCTCCGTTGCCACCAAGTTCTTGTAGAACGTGCTGGTGACAGCTGTCCATTGTTCCATCCCTGGGGCTGGCCCCGAGGGAGAAGGAACGTGGATTTGATCCCAGGTTTTCCATCACCACCCTGACGGCATCGCTCAAACCTTTTTCCCTTTTCCCTGGCTCGGTGTGCACAGCTGGGCTGGTTTGGAGAAACCAGAGGCTGCTCCTGTCTTCTCCTGGAGCACATCCCAGCTATGGAAATGTTGCTTGGATGCTTGGGGAAAGCTGTGTTTCCAGGTTTTCCAGTTAGGGAGCTTGTGGGATTTCTCCTTCAGCAAGGATGTTGCTTGGATGCTTGGGGAAAGCTGTGTTTCCTGGTTTTCCAGTTAGGGAGCTTGTGGGATTTCTCCTTCAGGAAGGACGTTGCTTGGATGCTTAGGGAAAGCTGTGTTTCCTGGTTTTCCAGTTAGGGAGCTTGTGGGATTTCTCCTTCAGGAAGGATGTGATAAAATCTCGGACTTTCAGTTGTTTTGAGAAAATATTTCACTCTCAAGAGGTTGTGTGTTGAGTAAGACCCCTGAAGGTGTGGAAAGCCTCAGGGTTTTTGGTGTTGGTTGCCAGTCAGGAATGACTCCCAAATTTTGTTGACTTAAGAGTGTTTCCGAAAAAAAAAACCACAACAACTCCAAACTGTTATCTGTGGAATTTTCTTCTTGAGGTTATCCATGTAAACCTCCAAACTGGACAGGAAAAGGAGGAAGGTGCCTTGTCCATGTTTATTTGTGGATTTGCTGGACGTTATTTACTTCCAGAGCCTCAGCAGCATGTCTGGCACTGCTCTACTTAGGCAGAGCAAACAGAGCAGGAGACATTCCAAACACTCAGTTTGAGGAGGAGGTGAGGATGATGCTGAGCTCTGTAATTCAAGCTCGTATTGCAGAGGTTCCAGAGGATTGGTTGGCTTCTGGACACGCTCTGAGGTGGTTCTTTCTTTCTTTGTTCAGACCTGTAAGGGGAAAAAAAAAGGGAAGATACAGATCCTAATGTTATTGCTGCCTTCAAAAGAGAGGGATTTGGGAGGGATTGTTCAGCATTCTCATTCTCAGGTCTTCATTTAGATAATGTGACTTCCCCTGACTCCAGGGAAGTCAATAAGGTTTATACCAGAGCCTTGGCACTCTATAAATTAAATATTAGGAGCAGTGTTTGAAGTTTAAAGCCCTCCCTCCTCCTCCAGCTCAGATTTTCTGCCGCTGTGCTTTTGTCTTTCTGCCTGAGCACCTTGCTGACAAGTGCTAATAACAAAATGCCAAGAGAGGGCCCGGTCGGAGTTACCACACATTAAACATTCTGGACTTGTCCTTTTGCTCATAGATTGTGCATAATTAATAATTAAACGGTTTCAGTTGTAATGGGTTGACCTCCTTGAACTGTTCATTATTCACATCACTCAAACTTTTTTCCTCTTGCCCTTCCCTGGCTCGGTGTGCACAGTTGGGCTGGTTTGGAGAAACCAGAGGCCGCTCTTGTCTTCTCCTGCAGCAGATCCCGGTTATGGAAACGCTGCTTGGATGCCTAGGGAAAGCTGTGTTTCCTGGGAATAATGGTTTGTGGATCCTTAGAACCCTTTGTGTCCTCACTGCCATTTTAGCATCATCCCCGGTATCGAGGTCTTAATGCTACTGGTCAAATCCATGGCAGTTAATGGAAAGGAAAGAACCATCTCCCAGTCAAAACTGGAAATATCTGTTCCTCACTCCTTTAAGATCTTGGATACTTTCTTTCCCTCTGTGGTGTGATTTCATTTTGTAGGTGAGGAAGTCAGGCAGGTCACTGGGGCGCAGCAAACGTGACCGTATTCCATCACTCAGACTGGGTACAGGTGTGGAGCTTTGCCTTTTTTCCTTGTATTCCCATCTCTCCGAGTGTCAGACAACATCTGGGAAACCTCAGGATACAGAATAGGTATCTGAGGATACCTATCCTGAGCCTCAGGATACAGAATAGGCTGTATCTGCACATCCTGGACTTGACCTGGTGTAGTGGAAGGTGTCCCGAGATTCAGCCTTGATTTCCTTGAGCCTCCCAAAAGGCTTTGCGTTTTTCAGGCAAATATCTCATAAATCTGTGTCCACAGTCCGAAATCCTCGGGATGACTCTTAGAGCGTCTCCTTTCCATCCTGAGGTCCAGAGTGTGTTCATCTCCAGCCTTCCACGGAAAATCTCTTCCTCAGCTCCTCAGAGCAAACCGGCCCAGGCATGGCCACGGCCAGCAGGTCTGGATGGGGTTGAAATACCTGAATTGAACAGAAAAATATTCCCAAAAAAAAGAAAGAAAAACAAATAGGATTTAACATTTACTTCCATCCAGGTGAAATTTTCTTAGGCAGGAGCCCCTCGTCCCCTGGCTGTGCTGCGGGACAGGAGCTGCACAGGACAGGAGCTGCAGAGTCCAGGTTTTTATGCTGATGTTGGAACAGCTTCTCCCCTTGCCTGGATGAGCCCAGAGGGTTTGGAATAACCAGTGGGATGCTGGTGGCTTCAGAGCAGCTCAGCAGCTTCTCCTCCCCTCTCATAATGAGGTTTCTCTCGATTATGGGTCCGTCATCTCTTGTGAATGCAGAAATTATCACCTCCCAAATGAGTGTGAAGTGCTGGATGCCCATCCTGATCCCGCAGCAGCGTGGACTGAGCCGAGCTGGCAGCCCCTGGGAGGGATGTTTGGGTTGGAACCAGCTCCTCACTTGCAGTTTAGTTAAAATAAACAGCAGGGGTGGAGTGCTGGGCAGGGCCACTTCCTCAGGGAATGGTCTCCCGTGGATTCTGTGCCTG
>VWPU01006322.1:0-15809 GCA_013398955.1 Callaeas wilsoni
ACCAGTCTGTGATTCCATGATTTCTCTCCCAGAAAGGCCACCCCAAAGCAGGTCTTCAGGCAGAGCACTGTACATTATCCCCATTCCAGGGACATTTTCCAGCAGGAGCCGGATCTCTGGGCACTTCCCAATGAGTCCCCCGCGCCCTATCCGTTCATCCAACCCCGAAGTGCTCGCTGTTATTTCCATTACCCAGCACTTAAGTTCCTCGTTAAGATGTGTTAACTCATTTAATTCTCTCTCAGGACAGAAAGTGCTCATGTTTAATGAACTCTCTGCAGAGCCAGAGCTGTCTGGGGAGATTTAGAACAAACCCTCCAGCAGCTGGTCAGGGTGTGATTAACGCTGCTGTGGACTCCAGAGGAGCCAAACTGAGGGGACGAGAACTCCAATACACAGGGTTACACGCTCTGCCTTGGTGAACAAAGCTCATTCCTCCCCAAAATCCCTGGTGGTGAGATGCAGTCAGCAAGGACATGCACCATCTCTGCTGTTTTCAGCAAAGGGTGAGGGTCAGGGCTAGGATTTCCAAGCAGAAATGGTGACCTGGGCGCTGGGGATGAACTTACCCAGGAACTGGCACACGAGGATTTTCAAGCCATTGAAAAGGCAGACTGGCTGCTGTGGCACCCCTGAACCACGAAAGCCCTTTTCTACGGAAAGGAGGACACTCTGGGGTGTACACCTGAGCCACAGTGCCATGGGATGTCCCTGGAAGGGAATTCCCACCTGGATACTCTTATTTCTACTTCCTAAACTCCTGGAGGCATAAAGACAACCCAAAGATGTCTTTTCTTTGTTCCTCCTTTCACTTTTTCTGCCCTTAAGTAGTTAAATCTTTGCATCTCCCACAATACCCCTAATGCATCTGTCAGGAAGAAATCTGTGCAGAAGCAGTGGCTGTCCCCCTCACGGGGGTCCACAGTAAGCAATCCCCTCTGCTGCGGGACTGTCACTGAGCCAGGAAGGAGCCAGGGGTCACTGGAGACAGCTTCCAGCTTCACGCTTGTGATCCCTCGCAAGGAAAGCTCTGACAGCTCCGCAGCCATCAACGGAGCACGAAATAACTTGGCAATAATCCTATGTCACGAGCAAAGATAACGAAGTTGCAGTCAGCTCCTGGCAGATAATGCAAGGAAATTCATTTAACAAGTCATGGCTGCTAACAAATTTAACTTCCCCAGCACCTGGGGCACACTCCGTGTCTCTCTACGTGCACACCACACATTGAGCAGGTCTATTCCCTTTTTTTTAAATGCTGAAGCATTTTCCTGGTTCTTTCTTTGTGCACTCCAAATTCTGTACAGCAACAGATCACAACCACGCTCTGCTGTTTGACATCCACAGCGTTCAGGGAATTGTAGCGTTCAGCTGGAAGCACTGGAATACTGCCTGGGACACAGTTGCTGTTCAGTATGTAGTGGTCAGAATTTGGGCCTTTTGCTGCAGAGGATGAGGCTCTCAAAGTCCTCCTCCAAGATCGTACAACTGCCCCTGAATTTCCAGAGAGGTCATCAGACTTTACCGGCAGTGGCATTTACCCAGCGCTCTGCCAGGGGAATACTGAAGCTCCAGAATGTCACGCCGCCACGTTAAGGCTGTAAAAGTACGGCTTTCCCCCAGATAGATCATATTTCTATGTCACAAGCCAGGAAAGCTGTTTAACTCTGCAGTGCCGGGCAGCAGGGTCACCTTCCCACAACACCAGTGGCAAAGCCAAGTGCAGTTATCCCTGCATTTCCTCTCCTGACCCCAAAGGGGTTTTTCGCCCATTCCTGTGCAGGAGCCGTAAATTCTTTCAATCCATTTATCTGCTCCTTCTTCCCCCTCACTATCTCTGCCTTGGGTATCTGGGAGAGCTGGGGGTGTTCACCTGGAGAAGGCTCCAAGGACACCTCAGAGCCCCTTCCAGTGCCTAATGGAGCTCCAGAAGAGCTGGAGGGGGACTTCGGACAAGGGATGAAGGGAGGGGACAAGGGGGAATGGCTTCCCACGGCCAGAGGGCGGGGTTAGATGGGATACCGGGAAGGAATTCTTCCCTGTCAGGGTGCTGAGGCCCTGGCACAGGGTGCCCAGAGAAGCTGGGGCTGCCCCTGGATCCCTGGGAGTGACCAAGGCCAGGTTGGACAGGGCTTGGAGCAACCTGGGATAGTGGAAGGTGTCCCTGCCCATGGCAGGGGGTGGAACAAGATGATTTTTAGGGTCTCTTCCAACCTAAGCCCAGGCAGTTTTAGAAAGAGGCCAGCGCAGCACCTCCCACCCTGTGGGGAGGATCCTTTCTGCAGAGGGGGCTGTTCCCTCCATCCTCCCACAGAGGTGTTTGGCCCTTGGTATTCCTGCGTGCCCAGAGCTCCGGGGAGGGGGCTGTGCCCAGGGGAGCACTGAGGAGCCATCGTTGGGCTGGTGGCACATTTCCCAGCCGGCACACAGATCAATCCCTCCGGCTGCTGCTGGAGCCATCAGGCTGATGCAGCACTTTCATTCCCACAGCGAATTGCTCCCTTCCTCCTCATCCCTCTTTACAATATGCAGGCCTTTTTTTTCCCCTCAGTTGCTTATTCATGCCTTAATGCCACTTGATTTTCAGTGGGCTCTCAGAGCCCTTTCTGTGCATGCTCTGCAACGCTACCGGGATTTTCCGCGCTCCTTCACTCCTTGAACAACCCCTGCCTGCCTTTCCTGCAGACACCTCACTGTGCCGGGGTTACACAGCTTCCCCTCTTGGACTTGCCATCCAGCTGAACGTGGCCATTGTCAAAGTGAAACGGGAATAGCAGCAAAGCCTTTGGAATACATAAACAGGCCGAGTGAGCCCCTCTTGGTCGCTGCTCAAAAGCAGGGACACCTCCCACCAGACCAGCTTGATCAAGGTCTTGCCCAGGTCCACAACCTCCCCGAGCAACCTGTTCCAGTATCTCACCACCCTCACAGTAGAGAATTTCTTCCTAACATCCAGCCTCAATTTCCACACTCTCAGTTTGTACCCATTGACTGCAGCTCCTGCAGAGCTGGGAGAGTTTGTTGAGGAGATCTGGGTCCCGGGAGATGGGGCTGACAAAGTCCTCTGTGCCTGATCCAGCTGCAGACAAGGCACCTCTACCCCTGCCCACCCTTTTGCATGTCAGCTCTGTGCAAAGCCCTGTTCATCTTCCCTCTCCCAGAGGTGTTTCCTGAAGAGACCTTGCTCCTTAAACCTCCACGTTTCCCTCCTCCTTTATGGCAGCTCTTCCACCTGACTTCCTTTCCTGGATGAGAAGGAGGAAGGGATCACAACCCCCCCGTGGATATCAATACTGGTATTTGCTGTTCCATTTAACAGGCAATCTTTCCTCGAGCCATTTGCTTTCCATGGCATTTAGCTGCCGCTGTGAGGTCTGGTGCACCTCCAGCTTTCACTTCACTAAAAATCCTCCTACGGGAGCAAGAATTGACCCTTTGCATGTGCCCGTGGATGCTGTTCCTTTTCTGTGGGGCTGACCAGGGATGGATGAAGATGGAGCTCCTTTAGAGGCAGCCGAAAGGCCTGTCTAGACTAATGTGATCTTCCAGCTTACTCACTGAGGCTGTTTTTCCGTGCCCAAAGCACAGATATTTTAACTTGCTCCTTAATTTGCTCCTTAAAGCAGTTAGCAGAATTCCAATCATCAATCAGTCCTGGCAGCCTATCCAAAAGGCATGGCCAGGAACTGTGCATTAATTGTGAATGCTTTGCTGAATTTACTGCATGGCAGCACCGAATTTTTCACTGAGATGAAATTTTTCACTGTGCTGCTTGGCACAATCAATACTTCTCTAGGTTGCTAGGAAATTATCAGGGACTCGGTGCCCACGCGTGGGGTATTACCACCTTCCCTGGCAATGCACAGAAATGTATCAACTCCTTCCCTGCAGCGGAGGATCTGTGGATCAGCCTTGGAAACAGGCTGGGCAAAAAAGGGACACCATCAGCCAGGGCATCACCAACAGAGACAAAAAGTCATTATCCCGCTCAGCACTCGTCAGGCCACTCCTGGAATACCGTGCTCGGTTTTGGTCCATGCTGTGCAGAAAAGGTGTGGGAGAGGGTCCAGAGAAGGGCCCCCGAGATGACCCAAGGACTGGGAAAGCTGCCAGGTGAGGAAAGGCTGAGAGCCCTGGGTTTGTCCCGCCTTGGGAAAAGAAGAACATTATCACCATGTGCTGGGGTGGCTACTGAGAAGATGGAGATTCCCTTGGACAGAAAAGATGAGGGGTAATGGGTGCAGGTGGCTCCTGAGGAGATTCCAGCTAGACACAGGAGGATAATTTTTCACAGTGAGAAGAATCAGCTGTTGGAATAATCTCCTCAGGGAAGCAGAGTATTCCTCATCTCTAGACACTTTTAGGATTCATCTGTAAGGGTGCTGGGCTGCCTTGTCCCAGAAAGGTTGGACCAGATGATCCCTGAGGCCCCTTCCAAGCTCCGGTGCCAGGATCTCCTGCACCATCTTTCCTTCACCACTGGATCAGCTCCATGGGAGCCAGCCCTTCCAACCTCCTGTGCCAGGATCTCCTGCACCGTCTTTCCTTCACCACTGGATCAGCTCCATGGGAGCCAGCCCTTCCAACCTCCTGTGCCAGGATCTCCTGCACCGTCTTTCCTTCACCACTGGATCAGCTCCATGGGAGCCAGCCCGGGGTGGGGCCACCAGGGAGAACCTCAGCATGTGACAGCCAGCTGCTGTCCCCAGAGGTGCCATACCTTGATAACAGCTTGCTGCACAGGGATCGGGATCGCTCTCCCTCCCAGCTCCATGGAAGGATGGCTCTCCATGCCCCGGGAGCCTTGGATTTCATCTCGGAGGAGGCAGGACACGTGGTGTGGCACTTGTCCTGTCGGGAGCTCTAAAAACGCTGTAATTAGCAACAGGCATTGCTCCTGCTGAGGAGTGAATGCGGTCCCTGCGTGGGTTATTCAGGAGGGCTTGAGAGCAGCTGCCATCAAAACCTTCTGGAGTTCCTTCAGCTCAGCCTGAGCTAAGATTCCTGACGGCTGGGGAGGCTGGAAATGGGGATTTGAGGGGTGCCAGGGGCTGCAGGGCAGTTTGTTCCAGCCAGGGTCAGCCTGTGTTCTGTGACAGGGTGCCGGCTTCCTGCAGGAGACAGGACCCTGAGGATACGAGCCCATGGCACTTCCCTCTCCACAGGCCATGCCCACAGCCCAGACCCTCTGTCTCAGGTGAATAGCACCATTATTTCCGTTTTTCCCACGTCCAGACATGCCAATTTCTTTTTCATCCCAAGTGCCATGATAGATGTTTTCTTTTCCCTCCCAGCCTCCTGGGAATTGTCTGCCTGCAACTGCACTCCAAACGTCCCTGATCCCCTCAGTGCCGGGACACTCAGCTGAGGATCTGATTCCTGCAGAGGTCAAATGCTGTCATCAAAACAAAGCTTTAGTAAAATATGGGAGCTTCTCAGTGGATTTAGGGTGGAATTGAGGCCCTTTGCCCTGCTTGGGTGGGTTGAGAGCTAGAGAAGTTACAGACATTTCTTAGTCAGAGTTGCAGGCGTGTTGGCTTTTAGGACAGACGACAAAAATCTCTCACTTGCTGGAGAATTTTTTAATGGATCACAGATGACACTGGTATGTCCCAAACACATGGGCTCCTGCTTTTGCACATCCTTGGAGCTGCTGCCAATCCACGCTGCTCCAGTGGCAGATGGTCCCGGGAAATCCAGAGGCATGGCTCCCTTTTAGTCAGCCTTAGCTGGTCAGCTTATTAAATTTTGTTTATCTTAACTGAGCTGAGTTCAGCTTCAATTAAAATTATCCCAAGACTCTGATCAGCCCTGGACCAGGTGACTCCCCATGGATGTCCAGAGCCTCCTGATGGTGTCACTATGTCCCAGAGTGAGCTGCGTGCTCCTCAGTTGCCCCACCACAGGTCTACTCTCACAGAAAGGCCTGGCCAAAGTCCATGACCCCTTGCTTTTCCCCAAAACTTCAGTCATCAGAGCCTGAGGATTTTGCTGGTCCCATTTCCAGCACTTCAAACCTTTGCTGCTCAGCCTTACAGGACAGTGCAGGCATTTTTCATTCATTACAGTAAACAGAGCCTTAATCCAGGCCCTTAAATCTGTCTAGATTTTGAAATAATTACAAGCAGCCTCCTAAGTTGTACGAAGTTTGATTTAAGCCTTAATTTAATGGTTTATCTGGAGAGCAGGAAGTAAGCTGGCACTGCCAATTAGGAGCCATCTGTTTTCTCCTAATCTTTTGCAGGCCTCGGACCAGTAAACACGAGCCACCACAGCTGGACCATCACTGGTGCCAGGCAGAAACAACCCACCGGGGCTGCCTCTGGGGACCATATCCTGCAGTCCTCAGGGATGAGTGACTCCTTCCAGCCCTGGGAATGGCGGTGAGCGTGGCAAGGTGGAAGAGGGATGCTCTGGAGAGAGGGTCAAAGACCAACATGGGTCAGTGCTGGAGAGGAGGGAGACGCTTTCTCAACAGGGAGGACAGAGATCATTGCTTTCAGAAGGACCTGACACCCTGGTACCTGGAAAAAGCCTTTTCTCCAGGGCAGATGGATGGGACAGCCCTGGACAAGAGGGTCTGGGCAGATTCCTAGCGCAGCAAGAGCTGTTTCCCACCCCCATCCTTATAGCAGCCCAAGGAGAAGGTGCCAGGGAGCCTCTTGCAGCCTGGAGAGGTGATTGCAGCTGGGAGAGGAGCAGGGCCGCCCAAGGCCACACAAGTCCCTGCCCAGAACAAGATACCAGGGACAGCCATGTGTCCCCAACAGCCAGCACAGGGACGTGGCCTCCCCTGCTCCCATTCCCTGCACGCAACAACCTCCGGCTGAGGATGGATACTGGCAACGGAGCTGGCTCTGCTCCTGGGCCAGCTGGTCCCACGCCCTTGGTGCATCACCAGAGTCAAGCAATTCCAGCAGCTCTGAAATTAGTAATAACTCTGGACAGGACCACAAAAGGCTTGTTCACCCCTAAAACCTTCTCCTGTAGCAGTTTTTAGAAAAACCTCTATTCTAAGCCCAGCACTGAGGAGCTGTTTGGGGGCTGCAGAGAGGTGCCTGCCCTCCCTGGTGCAGGGACCCCACACAGGTGACACCTCCCTCAGCTCCCAGGGCAGCGGCAGAGAGGTCCCCGGGAAGGTGACTCAGAAGACGCCTTTGAAAGGTCAGAAGCTGGGGGCTCTCCTTGCCCCCCTCCCACGCAGCAGTCTTAGAGCAGCCCTTTGCTCCTCAGAAGGTTTCGCTGCAACCTTGATGGAGCTTGTTGGGGTTTCATAAGCCAGCCATTAAACAACCATAAAAGAGCAATTAGGGAAGGATCATTTACCAGATGTTATCACCTCCCTCGTCTGCATTTTCTTCTGCAAGACTTCTGGCTGCAGCATTTTGCTCAGGTGCCACCCGTGCCGCCCTGCCCGTGGTGGCAGAGGAAAGCCCACCCTGCGTGGATGCACGGCGTGAAGAGCAGCACAGGGAGAGGATCCAAGGCTCTGCCCCAGCCCAGCCTCAGGAAGCTTTGAAGGCCTTTTGCCTGTTTTGGGCTTCAGTTTGTGAATCTCCTAAAGTGCACGTTGAGCCGGCAGATTGCTGTGGTTCGTAAAAGAAAATGGGATGCATTTTTCTCGCTGGGTTTTTGCTGCTTTTCAGTCAGCAGTGCCCAGCCACGGCCCCCGGTGCTTTACAGCCCTCCCTAATGCACCGGTGCTTCCCAAAGCACAGTATTTACGACCGTGCCACAGAAGGGAAGGTGGAAGGTCCCCACGGCAAGTTATTTATAATCCTGCTGAGCACTGGCCTCTGCTTCTCCCCCTGAGCATCCCTTCTGCAGGCAGGACTTTGAAACGTTGCAATGAGCTCTGCTGTGACTTAGAAGTCGTCGCCACTGCGTGGGGGCTTTCAGTTTTTCAGGGATTCAGGAAGAATTCACCATAAGCCTCCCCTGCTGGGGCCAGGTTCCCTGCAGAGGAGCTCCTGGATGCTGCACACACATCCTCCCACCAAACCCAGGCAGACCCAAAACCCATGAAAGTCCTGTTGCCTGTGGGAGATGAGGAAAAAAGGCTGAGCTGTAATGTAGGGTTTCTGGGGACCGTGGGACACCCAGGTCTCGTGCTCATCTTTGCAGAGGTCTTACACTGTGTTCTCCTTCTCTCCCAGGAGGCCACATTCGCCCAGTCCCTGTCCAGAGCTAGATTGGGACTGGTGAGGGTCACCCCCAGTGACCTTCTGCAAAAAGGAGCCATGACTGCCCTTTTTTTCCCCCTCTAGACTCAGGAGATTATTTATGTCACCTGGATAATGCGAAACCAGGTCCTATCACAGTGTTTCAGCAGCTGGAGGACAGAAATTCCCCGAGGAATTCTCCATCCTGCCTTCACCATGCTCACAGGAGGAGCTCTGAGTTCAGCTCTGCCATCAGGCATCAAAACCAGGACTTCACAGCTCCAAGCTCAGGGTGTCTGTGAGCGTTAATTTAATATTCTCCAGGTGCTGTGCACTATCCCAGGTGAGCGTGTAATTTGTCAGATCTCCATTATTAATTGTCAGCTCCAGTGTGAGTAATTGTGACCTTCCCCCAGCTCCAAGCTTGGGGAAATTTATACTTTTTCATTTGCTCGATGTAGTAGCAAGAGCTCAGCTGGCTGGCAATGAAAAATACCCAGGGAAGCACATGCTGGAGCTGTGGAGGGGGCTCAGCAGCCCATCAGCTGCCTGCTCTCTGATTGCATCACCTCCTTGACTTCCACTTGACTGGAGAATTTGGGATGCTCAAGCAGCTTTGCATCAGCCACCACCTGGGAATAAAGCTCAGCCCCGAGCGGGTCTGGGGGAAGGTCAGCTTCCCCCATCAGCTCCAGCACCATCCTGCTCGCCCTCTTCTCATCATTCACCTGGCCTCCAACCCACACCTGAGGCTCTGCAAGTGGATTTGACACCCTGAAAAGCAGGAAATAACGGCTCTCCAAAGAAATGCAGGAAGATAAAAAGGCCTGCAGGGCTCGGGGAGGAGGGTAGGAGAGGGGGAGTCAGTGATGGACAGAGGTGCCCGTTCCCTGCACTCCAGCAATCCCATGTATTACCCTTTAGGAATGTATCTTCATGGCCTAGGTTGTCTTATCGAACAGATAAACTCTTGCCATGACAGACTGGTGCTGGTTTTGGAGATGGCTGGGGAAGATCCAGGAAATAAAAAGCACATGAAATTTTATGGGGACGTTTTTCTTCTGCTTTCAGCAGCTCAGATCCACAAATCACAGAATCCCAGAATAGTTTGGGTTGGGAAGGACCTTAAAGCTCCTCCAGTCCCACCCCCTGCCATGGGCAGGGACACCTTCCACTATCCCAGGCTGCTCCAAGCCCCATCCAGCCCGGCCTTGGACACTTCCAGGGACGGGAAAGCTGCGGCTTCTCTGGGAACCTGTGCCAGGGCCTCCGAATTCCACCCTCACATGGAGGAATTCCTTCCTAAGGCCTAATCCAAACCTTCTCTCTGGCAGTTTAAAGGCATCCCTCCTTGTGCTGTCACTTCAGATCCCGGTGGAGAGTCGCTCTCCAGCTTCCCCTTAGATCCTGGAAGGTGCTGTGAGGTCTCCACACAACCTTCTCTTCCCCAGGCTGAACAGCCCCAATTCTCCCTGCCTGTCTCCATAGGGGAGGTGCTCCACTCCCCTTATGAACGCTGTGGCCGCCTCTGGACTTGCTCCAGCATTTCCATGTCATTATTCTTGTGCTGGGGCACCAGAATGGGCACAGGACCGCAGGCAGGGTCTCGCAAGGGCAAACCAGAGGGGGAGAATCCAGAGGAATCTCGACATGAGCGTGTCCAGGTCAGCAGCCCCAGCTCCAGGCAGACCTTGAGCATCAGCCCTTGCAAAGGGGAAGACTCGGGGCTGCCCCGTTCCCAGCCGATGCTGCCGCCCATCCCTGAATCCCCTCGCCAGCCCAGCCTGCCCGCAGCCTGCCCTGGGACACACCGGCTGTCCAGGCTCACCGCCAGAGCCCCTCGCAGAGCAAAGAGCCCAACCAGACCGTGACGCACCGGATTTGCCGGTACCTGACCCCGAGCTGGGCTGGCACAGCTCCCAGATCCCATCTCCGTGGCTCCGTGTGAGGCTCCCGGGAAAGCTGGGTAGATGAAGAGCTCATCCCTTTCCTCTCTCCTGAAGCGGAGCCACTCCTGAGCTGTTTGCAGCCAGGTGATGAATTAATGCCCAGCTCTGGCAGAGCAAGGCTGCAGAAGGAGAAGGGCTCGGAGCCAGCTTGTTTTCCAAGCCTGCTCTCCTCACCAGGAGAACAGTAGACCCTGGGATGCACCGTTAACAGCTGGTACCGGGAAGGTTTGCTTTTATTTGGGATTGGGAGGACCCTTTGGAGGCAGCGCAGGACTCCTGCTGTGCAAACCCTGACTGACTCCGACCAGCCCCTCCTGCAACTCTCAGCACAAGTCTCCTCCCCAGACGATCCCGTGTCACATCCACAAATTCATTTCATTTCCCTTTCTCTCTGCACATCAGGTGGGTGTCCGTGCCACCCCTTGGGACCGCCTGTGGGCATGGTCACCATGACGATGGGGACAACTCCCCCCCAGCCTGGGAATGGGGCCACCTTCAGTCACAGGGCAGCGACTTTGGGGGACCACATCCAGCTGGAACGGCTCAACACTTCAGCTGCATCCAGGAGGGATAAAACCTCCCGAATCAGAGGCACTCCCAAGCTTTCTGGGATGGAGCGTGCCAGGGAGAGGACTCTGACTCCTTGGGAGGGTCAGCCTGCGCAGGCAGAGGAGCATCACAGGCAAAAACGCTGATGCAGGCAAATCCAGCACGCCATCGGGAGGAAGACTCTGCCCTCCGGACTATTTTTGGCTTGTTTTTCCCAACTCTGGAGCCACTGATCTATGATATTGTCACTGCTGTGACTAAGGGCTCTGCAGTTGGAGTAACATCAAGCCGGACTTGGAAGGAGGGATGCGCGTGGCTCTCGGGGGACCGGTAATGGGAGAGAGCCCTTCACCTCCTGTTTACACTTTAATGCCCATCCAGGTTATTCATTATTTATTGCTAATGTATTTATAGAGCATTACCAGCACACATGGGGCTCTGCAGGCGGCTGAGGAGAAGGTGCTCTCTCCTTCGGATGGCGTGGTTTAAACAGAGCAGTTAAACACGCCCCGGGCTCTGTACCCGAGCCCTGACACTCCGGAGGGGCCATCTCTCCCTTCCTGGGTCTTGTGGCTCTTACATGAGGGATTTGTTGTTTCCCTGCTGGGCTGGGGTGGCATTTTCTCCGTTGGGCCGTGGACACAGCAAAGCCAAGCCTGGCTGCAGGCACCCAAAGCACTGTTCCCTCGTGCCAGGGAAGCCAGCACACCCGGCACCGCAGGGTTCACTTATTCGGGGTGAAAAGCCACCCTGGTGACTCCAGGTCACCCGGGGGGTCCTGACTGCCTTCCCTTGCCCCCTCCTCTCCCTCCACCCGGAACCAGCTCCCAGCTCCGCAGGGCCATGACCATGAGAGGCAGCCCCCTGGACCTGCCCACCTGCAGCTGCGTTTGCAAGTCTGTAATGTTTAAATGCAGAAGCTTCGATACCATCTTAAAATATGCGCCAATTAGCTCAGCCGTGTCCAGTTCCACCTGGCTGCCTGGATTAGCACGAGGAATCCATTAGCGGGGCTGGAGCAGCGGCACTGGCGGTGGCTGGGCTACCAAAAGGAGCCAGCTCATCACCTAAACAAGCGGCATATGGGATCTGGGTGCTGCCAGCTGGGACATACGGACACTGGAGCTGTGGAGAGGGAAAAGGAGGCAGTGCGGAGCACCCAGCCAGCAGTGGGTCTCTGCCAACCCCAGGGATGAGCTCTTCCTGCAGGGATAACCATGGCCAGCTACAACCCACAGGGATGTGCTGTCCCCATCGTGCTTTGTCGGCCCATCCTGGCCTGGCTTTTATTTCCCACTCTTTATCTGCTGGTGCTGGGGAAGGCAATTTCTGCCAGGTCACAGAGAAACAGGTTGGCCATGGGACCGGGGAGTCCCAGCCTGACCTCCAGCCCCAGCACCATCCCTGGAGCAAGACACAGAATCTAGGAGTTGGCCTCCATTTTCCCACACCTGGGGACTCTCCCATCATGGCTTAAAAGAAGATTTTTACAAAATCTTTTGCAATCTCAAGAGGGTGCAAGCAAGGGAGGGAAAGAAATCACCTGGGACAAGGCAAAACCTGAAACAGGACTTCAGTGCCAAACCTTTGCAAATACAAGTGGAAGAATTTTTCAAGTGAAAGAAATGTCATTTCCAACAGTTTCACGTGGGTAATGTCAAAAAAATTATTCCTTATTTTCCAGCATTTTTCCAAGCATGCTCCTGCAGGGAAATGAGCAATTCCAGTGTCACAGGTGTGAATTTTAAGGGGATGTTGCTGCTAGTGTTTGCTGAGCAAAGGTTAATGGCTGGGTTCAAATGCTGCCGTGTTGGCAGGGACACCTTCCACTATCCCAGGCTGCTCCAAGCCCTGTCCAACCTGGCCTTGGACACTGCCAGGGATCCAGGGGCAGCCACAGCTTCTCTGGGAACCCTGTGCCAGGGCCTCATCACCTTCACCAGGAAGAATTCCTTCCCAATATCCCATCTATCCTTGCATGCTGGCAGCAGGAAGCCATTCCCCTTGTCCTGTCCCTCCATCCCTTGTCCCCAGTCCCTCTCCAGCTCTCCTGGAGCCCCTTTAGGCCCTGGAAGGGGCTCTGAGCTCTCCCTGGAGCCTTCTCCTCTCCAGGTGAGCACCCCCAGCTCTCCCAGTCTGGCTCCAGAGCAGAGGGGCTCCAGCCCTGGCGCAGCTCCGTGGCCTCCGCTGGACTCTCTCCAGCAGCTCCAGGTCCTTGTGCGGTTGGCCCCAGGGCTGGGGCAGCTCTGCAGATGGGGTCTCACCTGAGTGGGGCAGAGGGGCAGAATCCCCCCCTCCCTGCTGTGGGATCAGCCCAGGGCACGGGGGGTTCTGGGCTGGAGCATGTCCAGGTTTTCATCCATCAACACCCCCCAGGTCCTTTCTCCTCAGGGCAACTCTCCATCCATTCTCGGCCCAAAGGAGGATGAGGAGAGCCCTCAGCCTCAGTTTGTAGCAGCAGGAAACACAGAGGGATGGAGAGGGAAGTAACGATGCCCTCTACCACTAGAAGGAACCAGCCAATGCATTCACTGTCTTTTTGCTCCAGCCTTTACTAAAAAGTCATCTGCAAACAGCCAACAAGAGCAGCACCGGCAGCAAAAAAAACCAGTGTGAGACACGGTGGGAGAGGAACCAGAGCCGTGCTTGCACATCCCCAGGGTGCGAAACCAAAAATAACCCAGGCCACCACTGACAAGGGGGAAAGAGAGGCAATGTCACAGAGCAGGTGGCCTGAGAGCGGTTACCAAAGACATGGCACAGGCAATCAGTTCTCCTTGGAAGGCTCCAGAAGATAACGAGGCGATGAGTAACGGTCTGTATGGAATTGCAGGAACAAATCACATCAGCCTGACCTAATCTCATCCTGAGACATGGCAATGGCAGATGCAATCTCCTGGCCTTTAACCACAGGAAGTCTTCAATGCTGCTTCAAATGCAGAATTATGGTCGGGGGGGACGGTGGAGGAGGCTCCCAAATCAATCCAAGTCCATTAGGGGTTTGAAGGTCTGTACGCAGCGTGTTTGAGGGGCTCCAGGTTCCAGCATGACCACTGACAGCTGGGAATGAAGAACATCAGCCTGGTGGTCGATGCTGGGACCTCGGGAACTGTTGCACACACTGGCACAGCCCCGGCTCCCCAAAGGAGCTGCTGAGCTGGATGCCGCGGCTTCACCACCCCCCAGCCACCCCTGGGGAAGCCCAGGCTGTTTGCAGCAGGCAAAGAAATCACCACGGTGCCACCAGGCAAGACCCCCACATCCCCGAAGTCAGCCTGCCGCAGTACGGCACCGGAACACCCGTCCCCTCCAGACCTTGGAGCATCTCCACCCTTCAAAGTCAAAGGGTTCAGCTGCAGAGAGCCTCACGCTCTCCCATAACCTCTAACGTCACTCACAAGCTGTGTTTTATGGCTTTTGGATAGGGAGGGGAGGTGCTGCCTTTTTTTACGGCAGCTCCTCGTCCGAGGAGCCCGGAGAAGGACTGAGAGGTGCCGGGATCTCCGCAGCCCAGCTGGTGAGAGCTGCCAGGACCTGCCTCACCTGGCCTGACCTCGCCCACCCGCTGCCTTGTCTTCCGGAGCGCTATCCATTCTTTAAATATAGCAATTAAATGTGATAAATGGGCTGCAAAGCGCTATTTTGGGAGAGAGGAGGCTCCATCTGGGAGCGCTGCAGCGCTGGCTCAGCACGACCCACTGCACACCTGGCTCTCCCCACCAACCCACCATGGATGCTGCCCCACACTTAAATCTGTGGTGGCACACAGCTATCTGGCATGTTCCCAAGCCTATTTCTCTCTCCTGCCCCTTCCACAAGCTTCCTGGATTTGTCTGGCTGCTGTTAGACACTGTCACTTTAAATACAGAGTTTGCCCAATTTCTGGGAGTGCAGCAAAGGGTGCTCAGGAGCAGCTCAAGCCACCCAGTCACAGCAGCACCCACAATTTACCTGGTCCCTGTAAAATTCAGGAGAGTTTCTGGGGAAAGGAAGCCCAATAAGGGGGGAAATACTTTAGGGAAAAGGTCAGGATGAGAGATAAGGAGAAAAATCAAGATCCGCAAGACCCCCATCCCTGGAAGTGTTCCAGGCCAGGTGGGACAGGGCTTGGAGCAAGCTGGGATAGTGGAAGGTGTCCCTGCCCACGGCAGGGGGTGGGATTGGATGCACTTTAAGGTCCCTTCCAACCCGAACCATTCTAGGACTCCGTGTGCACAGGATGGCGTTTATTTAACGTGACCCTCAGCTCAGGTCCACAGAGGTATTTAGGCACCGAAGGGGATCCAACTGCTGCTGCATCTGGCTCTGAACACAGCATTCCCAGTCCCCGGCTGCGCATCACTCCAGCAGCCAAAAATCCCATGCCCACCCCAACACCATCCTCCATGACCAGGGGCTTGTGATCTCCCCGTGTGCCCCCAGCCCCCGGCAGCCCCTGGGATGCCGGTGGGAACCAAGCAGGCTTGGAAGCAGAGGGAGATAACCCTGCAATGCTCAGGGATGCTGCGGGGTGTGTGGCTTGTGGGGCAGGTCAGGGAATGGGGACCACGGCTGGAAGAGGAGTGGGACAGTCCCTAGATCCTTCCCGGCTGGACGCGAGCTGAGACAACCTCCCAAACCCTCCCTGGAATGGAAAGGGTCTGAGGTAATTCCCCAAATCCTCCCTGGGATGGAAAGACACTGTGACAGCCCCCACTCCCTCCCCAGGGCTGGGGGGACACACCGCAGCAGCCCCCCAACTCCCACCTTGCTGGGAAAGGACCGGGACAGCCTCCAAATCTTCCCCGGGCTTGATGGGGACCGCGACATCCCCTAATCCCTCCTCGGGCAGGAAGGGGCCCGCGGCAGCCCCGTCCAGCCCCCAGGACCCCGCGGCGGCGGGGACTCGGTGGGTTCGGTGCCGAGCCCGGCTCAGCCGAGCCCGGCTCAGCTCCCCCCGACGGCCGCTGCCCGCGGCGCTTCCCAGCCCATCCCGCAGCGCCGTGCAGCCCCAACCCGTCCCCTTCTCTTCTTCCTCCTCCTCCTTCTCCTCCTCCTCGCTCTCCTCCCCTTCCACCCCCCCCGGCCCGATTTGGGCAGCGGCGCGCCCGGCGCTGCCGGCAGAGCCGCCGTGTGCGGGCGCGGCGCCGGAGGCAGCTCGGCCCCGGGG